>LFZO01000299.1:0-43723 GCA_001578225.1 Pseudocercospora musae | reverse complement strand
ATTTAGTTCAATACTATCGAGGCATTGCGTAAGGCCTCTAAAGTATACCTTACGACTTTCTTCGAGTATATATTACTCCCTAACGTCCTTAATATATACTAACTCTAGATAGCTATTAACCTACTAGCCGTCTATGCTAAGCGTGTCACTATTTAGTAGAAGGACATTATTATACTAAGTTTGCTTCTAAAGGGCTATAGTATCTTTATTAGAGATATAGACTTTAGCAAGAATCTATACAAGAACCGTCGTACGTAATAAAGGAACGGAAGGGTAGCTATTAGCGCTATACTATAGAAAGAAATAACTACTCTATCCTTAAGGACTACGATACTAGTAGTATGTATAGAAGAAATGACTAGTTTATCCTTTAGGACTACGATAATAGTAGTATACATAAATAACAATATGTTCTCTATCTCGATATTTCGCAATTTCCGCTTTTCTAATGTTTCTATTGTTCGCTATAAACCTATTGAATTTTTAGGTTTGAACCCGGACAAACTTCCGGTTCCCTAAGATTAGACCCGGACAAATGGATTGGGTTCGGTTTTGAACCCGAACCTAACCCGAACTAACCTACTAGGACGTCTATTAGTCTCTAGTAGGACACGTTATCGAATGCCCCTAATATGTCTAGGTATAGTATTAATACTACTATTATTAGGTCTATTTTCTAGACTATCTAAACCTATTCTATTATTAGCTCTAAGGCTAATATAGTAGATCTTCCTAGTCTAGCTCCTATCTAGGATTAGGGGAGGAGATCCCTTTCTTCTACCTCTTTGCTTATTCTCTCTATAATAGCCTCTAGGACCTTTACTAGGATGTTTAGTAGTGCTATAGGTCTATATACTCCTAGCTTAGTATAGTCCGGCTTCTATAGTTTCTTTAGGATAACTATTATAGAGTGTTTAAAGGGTTTAGGATAGTATCCTTATTATAGGTATACTATAAAGAACTTGTATAGTATAGGTCTAAGTTCCTATCTATATTCCTTAAGTATTAGGTTAATAATCTAGTCTAGTCCTAGGGCTTTACCGTTAGGGAGCCTATTAAGTATCTTCTAGAGTTCTCCTATTCTAACTTCTTCCTCTATCTAGAATAGGCTCGGATAGGATACGTTTTATATATCTTCTAAGTTAGCTTTCCTTAGCTCTAGAAAGAAGTATTAGGCTAGTACTTCTACCTTCCCTTAGTTTTCTAATTACATTATACTATGCTTATTCCTAATCGGGTCTTGGCGCCAAGCCTCTTGGCGCCAAGCCTTGATGACTAAGCATTCCTAACACTAATCTTTAGGAATTGTAGAAGGGGATATCTTTAGCCTACTCCTTCCCTAGCCTATTTAGCTAGCTTCTAGATCCTATTTGGGTCCTTAGTAATTTCTTTAACTATAGTTCTCTAGCCTAGATTCCTATCTTTCCTAATCTACTTACCTTTAGCCTATAGGGCTATTAGGTATACTACTAGGCTCCTTTCTATTCTATCTTAGCTCTACTTCTTCTTTAGGTATCTTATCTTTTTTACTACCTTACTATACTCCCTTAACTAGATTATTTTAGTATACTTAGATAGTTTAGCCTTTAGGATATCCTCCTAGATTACCTTAGTAAGTATCTCTTAGACCTCTTAGGCTATTATATTAAGCTATTATAGTATATCTATTACTCTATTAGAGATTTCTTATACCTCCTTCTTTATCCTAGCCTTAATCTTGTCCTAGTCTGTCTTTTTCTATTATAGTCTTTATACCTAAGCTCTAGTACTAGTCTAGGCCTATAGGATTGTAGTTTAGATTAGTATATAGTCTAATCCTATTTCTAAGTCTATCCTTGTTCTATATTCCTATATATTTCATTAGATTCCTATAGTTCTAAATACTAGGTCTAGGGTCTAGTAGCTCCTAGGAGTCTCCTATATAGTTGTATCTAGCTCTAGTAGTAGATTAAGATAGGCCTTTTCTATAATTATAATAAGGTAGTCTACTACTTAATATTAGTTCTAGGTATTATTCCCTCCCTACTTAGGGTAGTATAGGTTAAAGTTACCTAGTATAATAGTCTCTTCTTCCTTTTTTCCCTAGAATACATCCTCTATTAGTAGGAGGATGCCTAAGGCATAGTCTCTAGTAGGGCTAGATAAGTTATAGTAGTTTAGGATATTAACCTATCTATCTCCTATAGAGAGTCTAACTATGATTATGTCTCTAGAGTATTCTTTTGTATTCTATGTTTGTATACTAATCTCCTTAGATATATATATAGTAACCCTTAGATATACTACTCCTAGGAGTATAGTATAGTATCCTAGGTATACTACTATGTTCCTATTATAGGGACTAATCTATAGTTCTTAGATTGTAACTACCTAGTAGTCCTTTAGGTCTAGCTATTAGAGGAATAGGATTTAGATCTTGTCTATACTATAATTAGTATTATACTATAGGATAGTAAGCTTCCCTTAGCTCCTATTTATCTTTAGTATTCTAGTATATCTATATATCTTCTATAGCTTCCTAGCTCTAGCTCTAGCTTAGTTACTCTTCTTAGTCTATAGCTAGGGGGAAAAGGGAGGAGATTTTGTTATTCTATACTCTACCTATTAGGATAGTAGAGTTCGTACCTACTAGTCTCCCTAGTAGTCTTCTTAATCTATCTTCGGTTTCTAGGTCTAGGCTTATATTTCTAGTAGCTTTTCTCTTAGACCTAATTGTTATCTATCCTTCTAGGTCCTTTAGGTCTTTTAGGGAAGTTAGGTAGCTCTAGCTCTTAGTTACTTAGGCCCTAAATATCCTTACTTTAGTAATAGCTACTTATTTTACCTTATATAATAGTAACTATACTATATAGGTACCTTAATAGTTACTATATTTCTTTAGTTTTCTCTAGTACTCGTCTATTCGATGTAGTCCTACATATTTTCTATATACCTATCTAGCTCTATAGTACTTTGCAATACACCCAAATTGTCTATACTTAAGGTATTGTATAGGTCTCTATTTAGGATTAAACTCCTCTATAGTAAGGAAGATATCTTAAAATACTAGGCCTTTCTATGTTGTCTCCCTTACTTAGGCTAAGCTCTATATACTTAGGATAATAGAGGAGTATATTTTGCCTTCCCTAGCCTTTAGGCTTTTTAGCTAGGCTACCTAAGATATCCTAAGATTTAGGTAAAGCCTTCTATTTTCCTCCTAGATCTTATAGATATAGCTTAGGTCCTTAGGATAAAATCCTATAGTCCTAAACCTATAGACTAGTACCTAGTATATTAGAGCCTCTACTATAGCGCTAGGGAGTATCTTTTAGATCTATCCTAGTTTACTTATTAGCTTTTCTTTAGTAGGCTTAGATACTATAAAGATCCTTAGATTAGTACTCTTGAGTTTCTTAATAGTAATTACCCCTAAGTCTTTAAGTTCCTATAGTATCTCTTAGTTAGTAAGGCCTTTTATTTTGTCTTACTCTTCCTTATATCCTATCCTTATAGTAATTATGTAACTTTCTAGAGGAATTCTCTATATACTTAGTATAGCTAGCTAGCCTTAGGAGATAGCTTATATCTATATTCTTGGATTGGGTATCTTTAGAGGGGTCTAGAGGGTCTATAGGTAGGTTTAGAGGATATTAATAGTATTAGTATCCTTAAGTTAGTATAGGAGTTAGGTCTAGGCCCTTTAGAGGAGGGAGAGGAGGAATAGAAAGTCTAGAGTCTAGGGAGCGTCTAGTACCTTTTAGATATCGTCCGTAAGGGTTTAAAGGTTCTTCTATATATTTCTATTCGTTTTTAGCTAGTTAGGCTAGTCTTTCGGGCCTTTAGGGCCTAGTTTAGATACCGGTTATCCCTTAGCCTAGCTTTTAGATAGAGGCTAGATCCCTCCCTTCCTCTACCTTTCCTTAGGACTACCGCTATTCTACTATTCCTTAAGAGGTATACTAGTGTCTCCTATACTTATAGGCGCTTGTGCCTTAGTCTAGGAGTTAGATATATTAGTCTTTTTATACTATTTAACTAATAATATAGGAAACGATAAGGAGGCTTCTTCCTATTAACTAGATTAATCGAGTACTCTATATTAGTATATAGCTAGCGTCGAGCCTTTAGTATTATTATAAAGATAACTATAGAGTCTTTAAACTCCTCTAGTAGATTAGAGTTCTTAGCCGCTATGCTAGCGTTACGTATACTTACTATATATATACGTTACGTTATGTATTTGTTTAAAGAACTACTATAGCTCGCTTACTATAATAGATCTTATCTCGCTAGTAGTACTATAAATCTACGTATCTATTACGCTATCTATAACTATCTACTAGTCCCTCTACTAGGGCCTATCTAGTATAATATCTAGAATAGATATTTTAAAGGTAAAGAAGATACCGGTTATAACGCGTTCCTAATCTAATAAGTCTATAACGCGTTACTATAGGCTTAACGTATATACTCTATAATAGTATCCGTATTTTCTCTAGAAACTATCGATACTAGATAAGGTAGTATTAGTAATCTACTAGGATTAGTACTAAAGGACAAACTTACGTAAAATAGTATCAATATTTACTATATTATCTAGTAAGTATTTAATGTATATATCTCTATCCTATATTACTATTACGCTACGTACGTATTATAATAGTATATATACTATATAGCTACTAGAATCGGCTATAGTACTTACTCTTAGCTCTTAGCTAGTACTTTACCCTTTCCCTTATTAGCTACCTCGACCTTATATATAGCCTACGAGTCGCTATCCTTCTATAGGTACTTATTAGAATAGTCGGTTTTATAGTAACCTTTCCTTCTATAACTATAGTACTCTACTATAGCTAGATCTCGACTCTTAACTAGGCTTTAAGTCTTTAGTCTATATAGGCTTATTGCCTACTTTCTTATCGTATCCGCCCTACTCCCTACTACTACTACTATAGTTATTAAGGCGGCGTTTCTTCTTTAAACTACTCTAGTTCTCGTTATTATACTCTCGTTTCTTACTAGATAGTCTATCTAGTATCTCGATACGAGCTACGAGTTATACTAGTTCTTATCTTAGCTCTAGAATAGTATAGTACTTAAAGATAGTACTATATAGTATAGACTATAACTTTATATATAGATACCGTATATACTACGCCTTAGTATAGTCGCTTAGCTAATTTTCTAGTACTACGAGTTCGAGAGTAAAGTTCTAAAACGTCTAGTTCTTATACTAATCTGTCGTCTTATACTCGAGAGTTATATTTAGTATACGATTTATAGGATCTTCTACGTAATTAATATAGAAGTCCTTAAAGTCTTTATAGATATAATTATCTAGATCTTTAAGATCGTAGTTATTATACTACTTCTTATATATATTGCCTATAAGGTATATAATCCTATATAGCGTCCTACTATAGTTAGTATAATACGTATCTTCTAATAAAGTAAAGATTAAGGCTAGTTCCCTTAGAAATCTCCTTGCCTCTTTAATAGTATTCTCCTTTAAGGATTTCGGCTCCTTTAGTCTTAGCTTACTAGTCGTAATATCTACGACTACGTCTACTATACTAAGTATAGACGCTTCGCTAGTATCTATATAATAGTATTGCCTAAAGACTAAGCTAAAAGGATAGGATCCTATAGATACTCTCTATAGATCTATTCTTAGAATTACCGGTATCCTAGTTAGACTCTAGTAATACTAGGCAATTAGACTACTCGACGCTTATAGTATGCCTAGTATTCGCTAGCGCTAAGCCTATATTACGCTATATATAGTCGCGTATTTTTACGCTCTAGTTCCGAATCCTAAGTCTAGATTTCTTGTTTAAGTAGCTTCTACTTAGCCTTCGACTCTCGAGTACGCGATTCGCTCGTTTAATATAGTCTACTATTTACTAAGTAAGGCCTAACGTTCTTTATTCCTCTAAGAACGATTATTATCTATTAGTAGAATAGTATTACTATCTAATATAGTTAGCTCGCTTACGTCTATTCTACGATATTCTATAGGCTACTATAGGAATAGACTTATTAGAACTATTAGGGACTAGGTATATAGTAATATATAGAATATCCTCCTAACCGATAACTTAGTAGATAGTAGAGCTAATAAGTATCTCTAAAAAGAATTATATAGCGTACTAGATAAAAAAGGCTATACGAGTTATATACGTTCTATATATATACTAAGCGTATACCGCTTAGTATACTTAGAACTTAGTAAGAGACCTTATCTCGTTAAAGTCCTTATAATATATATACTTAATAATAAAGTTATTCGTAGCCTTTAGCTAGTATCTATACCTCTAGACTCGCTAATATAGTTAATATCTAGTTATAAGTACTTATACGAGGTTTCGATCTTACTATAATATAGTAGCGATATTATAATAGTATCTAACTATTAGAGTATTAAAAGGAAAGTATATTAACTTCTAATTAAGTAATATTACCTCCTAGACGGTTTTTAGGGATAGATACTAGTCCCGCTTTAGGCTTACTACCTAGTCCTTATATAGCTATATCTTATAGAATATAGTACCCTACTATAGCTAAAATTTAGAGCTAGTATATACTATATCTATCGCTATAATACTATAGTATTATAGAACTCGAAATAGTAGAATGTTATTAAATAAGTTATCTATACAATAATAGACGTAGTAAGTCGAGTATAGAAGCTATAGTAAGAGCCAAAGAACCGCCTAGCTAAGCGAGCTTAGTAAGCTAATAAGATTAATTACTATTAGATCCTAAAGTTAGTTAAACTATATATAAGAGAATATCGAATTTAGTAGTTACTTACTTTCGTCTATTTTATTATTACTATTAATAATATTAGCTCGAGCTATCTTCTTTATTAGATATACTAAGTCTTTCGATCCGGTTACGACTTTGCTAAGCTACGAGGGCGTAAGGGATCTATATATACAAATTTAGTATAGTAGACTCCTAATCTATCCTATTTTCTTAGCTACCTTTAATATATAGCCTTATCGATAGTATAGATCCTAAATATAGCTTCTAAGGTATTGTTAGCTATATTACTATAGTAGATATTCGCTATAGTAATGCCTAGACGCGCCCCTACCTTAACTATAGCTAAAGCTATCGAATACTTCTTAACTAGCTCCTATTTAGTTAATTAACTCGTACCGAAGATTAGTATATATCGATCGACGATATATCGCTAGCGCCTTAATTACGACCTATTTAGGGAGGTTTACTACCCTTTATAGATATAGTTAGGATAGTAGAAGAAGCTCTCGAGAGACATAATTGAGGTAGACTTTTCGGACGCGTATTTCGATAGATACTAACTTCTATAGTAGCTATTAGTATACCTTAGCGATCGACCTAAAGCCTACCTCGAAGAAATATATATAGAGCTTAGCTATTCGATAAGTTTAGCGTAGAAGTGTTACCGTCTACGGTTTGGAAGGCGTTATATATAGAAGGTTAGATACGGATAGTTAGTCGAAAAGTCGTAAGAGAGCGTTATCTAATAGCAAGAGCTACCTAGAGTATAAAGAGTCGTAGATAGCCTATTTCAAAGATAGTCTTTATCGATAAGACTACCTCGAATAAGAAGACTACGTATAGAAAGTATAGATAGAGTCTAAAGAATATAGATTATTACGACTTCTAATACGTATAACGGTAGTTACGTTACTTAGTACTTCCGGCCCTAACGATTAATAGATATCTTCTATATACTATATATATCTAGGGCGCTATTAACTAAGTTACGTTCGATAACTAGCTTGAGAATTATGTCCTTCTATATATTAAAGGCAAAGAGATAATAATTATAATAGATAACGCCTCGATATATTATAGTAAACGTATAGAAGCTATAGTTACTATAGCCGGCTATCGACTCGAATACCTACCGGCTTATTTACCTAGTCTTAACCCTATTAAGTAGACCTTTAATATATTAAAAAGATAGCTTAAGAAGAATATCTAGTTATAGAATAACTTTAAGTACTTTGAGGAGTTCCTTAGCTAGGCTTTATAACATATTAGCCACGTTAATATATCTAATTTGTATAAGCATAGTAGCTATAATATAGACTTAGAAGATATAGATCGTATACTAGGGTAGGAGCTTAATTAGCTATACCTATCGGAGGATTAAATTACTATAATATATCGAGATAATCTTATAATGCTTTTCCTAATATTAATAGGTATACTATACGAAGCTCCGCTATTAATTTTATATATATATATCGAGTATTACTATCGTAAAAAATAGAAATAGGCTAAGTAGGCTATACTAAGCTTCCTAGCGGATACTCCTATTATATATACTAATATAGTAATCTAAGGTTTATTATAGCGATAACGATATTTAAGACACTTCTAGTAGAGTATTAATTAAGCTAATATATCGCTACCTATATATAGAACGCTATATTAACCTCGATCCCTTAGACTAGCTATTCCTCTATTATAAATATCGTAATTATTATACTATCCTATCTTATTTTTTCGAGCTTTTCCTTTTGAAACCTCTTTAAGCTACGCTATACTCTATCTCTATAGCCTTTAAGGAAGCTAAGCGCCTTCTACTACTTCTTATCTATCCGCTATAGGCTATTACAATTATATCGTTATCCTATAAAGTATGTCTCTATCTAAAATGGGTCGTTTAACTCCTCTAGGTTATACTAGTTATATTAAATAGCTACCTACTTAAAGAACTATAAGAGTAGGCTTCTTAGGGATATTCTAAGCTACTCTATAATACCCTCTAGTAGTAGAGACTCCCTTCTAATAGTAGTAGCTACCTACTATTCGAAGGGATAGACTAGTCGCTATAGGGCTCTAAGAGTAGTATAGAATATTACTATTTAATCTATCTCTCGTTACTATCGATAGGCTAGGGTTATAGATAGTAACTTCCTCCTTTTTCTAAGCGAGATATTAATACTATAGCTTTCTAGTAGCCTTAGTAATATATAGGTAGTTCTTCTAAATATCGGGAAGCTCCTTAGGCTAATAATACTACTTACCTACTTTATAATAAGACCCGTTTATATACATGTTCGCTATCCTTATATTAGCTAGCGGATTACTAAGCTATATCTCTTCTACGATAAAGGCGGCTATATCGTTACGCAACTAATTAGTAGGCTTTAATTTACTAACTTTAGGAGCGTATAAGGACCTCGATAAGGTAAGGCCTCTTACTAAGCCCTAAGTGTACTAAGCGGCGTACGCTAGAGGCGTACGCTAGACGTACGTAACTCGTATAGCCTTTTTAACCTAGCGCTCGGCGTAATCCTTTTAGGAGGCACTTATTAGTTCTACTACCTACTATGTTATTAGTTAGGTAGGTATTCTATACGTTACTATATACCTAGCCCCTAATAGTTCTAATAAGTCTACCCCTATAGTAGCCTATAGAATACTATACAATAAGCGCAAGCGAGCCGACTACGTTAGGTAGTAATATCGCGGCGCCTATAGACAACGATCGCCCCTAGGGGGATAAAGAACGTTAGACGACCTTTAGCGAGTAGTAGGCTACGTTAAACGAGCGAATCGCGTACTCGAAAGCTAAGTAGAAGCTACTTAAATAAGAAGTCTAAGCCTAGGAGCTAGAGCGTAAAAATACTAGGCTACGTATATAGCGTAACGTAGGATTAGCGCTAGCGGGTACTCGGCGTAGTATAAGCGTCGAGCGGTCTAATCGCTAAGTATCGCTAGAGTCCGACTAGGATACCGGTAATTCTAAGGATAGATCTATAGAGAGTATCTATAGGACCCTACCCTCTCGGCTTAGTCTTAGTATTATACTATCGCAAGGATATAGCGGGGCGCCTACGCTAAGCGTAATAGACGCGGTTAAGGATATTACGATAGGCAAGCCTAGACTAAAAGAGCTAAAACCCTTTAGGAATAATACTATTAAAGAGGCGAGGAGGTTCCTAAAGGAACTAGCCTTAATCTTTGCTTTATTAGGAAATACGTATCGTACTAACTATAGCAAGACGCTATATAGGATTATATACCTCGTAGGCGATACATATAAGAAGTAGTATAATAACTACGATCTCGAAGACCTAGGTACTTATATCTATAAAGATTTCAAGGATTTCTATATTAACTACGTAGGGGATCCTATAAATCGCATACTAGACGTAATCCTCGAGTATAAGGTAGCGTATTAGCGTAAGAACTAGACGGTTTAGAACTTTGCCCTCGAACTCGTAGTACTAGAGGATTAGCTAAGCGACTATACCGAGGTATAGCGTATACGCTACCTACTCGTAAAGTTATAGCCTATACTATATAGTACTATCGTTAAGTACTATACTATTCTAGAGCTAAGGTAGGAACTAGTATAATTCGCGGCTTATATCGAGACGCTAGATAGACTATCTAGTAAGAAACGAGAGTAGGATAACGAGGACTATAGTAGTTTAAAGAAGAAGCGCTACCTTAATAACTATAGTAGTAGTAAGGAGTAGGGCGGACGCGACAAGAAAGTAGACGAGAAGCCTATATAGACTAAAGACTCGAGGCCTAGTTAGGACCTATCTTTAGTTAAATACTATAGGTATAGGAAGAAGGGCTATTTTAAGCCCGACTATCTCAATAAGTATCTATAGAAGGATAGCGACTCGTAGGCTATACGCAAGGTCGAGGTAGCTAATAAGGGAAAAGGCAAAGTACCTACTAAGAGTTAAGGATAAGTACTATAGCCAATTCTAGTAGCTCTATAGTATACGTACTATCGTAACGCGTACGTAGCGCGATAGTAACGTAGGATAGAGACGTACGCGTCGAATACCTATTAGACGATATAGTAGATATTAATATTGTCTTACGCGAGTTTGTCCTCTAATACTAGCCCTAGTAGATTGCTAACGCTACCCTACCTAGTACTAATAGCTTCTAGGGGAAACGCGGATACTATTACGGAGCGTATACGCTAAGCCTACGTATTATAGACTTATTGGATTAGGAACGCGTAATAACTAGTACCTTTTACGCCTTCGAAATACCTAACCTAGATCTTATACTAGATAGGCCTTAGCGAAGGGACTAGCGGGTAATCGTAGATAGCGTAATAGATACGTAGATCTATAGTACTAGTAGCGAGGTAAGACCTATTATAGTAAGCGAGCTATAGTAGTTCTTTAAAGAAATGCGTAGCGCGACGTATATATATATAGTAAGTATACGCGACGCCGACGTAGCGGCTAATAACCCTAATCTACTAGAGGAGTTTAAGGACTTTATAGATGTCTTTACTATAATACTAGAGGCTCGACGCTAGCTATACGCTAACGTAGAGTACTCGATCGACCTAGTCGATAGGAAGAAGCCTCCCTATCGCCCCCTATATTATTAGTCGAAGCGGGAGCTCTAGGTCCTTTAGGAATACCTTATTAAGGTAGTAGAGAATAGGTAGATTAGGCCTAGCGCAAGCGAGGCGGATACGCCTATCTTATTCGTACTAAAGAAAGACGATAGTCTTTAGTTATATATCGATTATAGGGATCTAAATAAGATTACTATTAAGAATCGCTATTCCCTACCTCTTATTAGCGAGACAATAGATAGGCTTAAGGATACAGAATAGTATACATCCTTAGACCTTATCGACGTATACTATCGTATTCGTATTAAGCGAGGCGATAAGTAGAAGACTACGTTTCGTACGCGCTATAGATACTATAAGTACCTAGTAATACTATTTAGGCTTACTAACGTATCTATAACCTTTTAGGGTTATATTAACTAAGCCTTAGTAGGCCTAGTTAATATCTACTATATAGTCTATCTAGATAATATCCTAGTATATAGTAAGAACAAAGAGTACTACGTACGTAACGTACGCGTAGTACTTAAGAGGCTTAGGCGGTTCGGCTTATATACTAACCGTAAGAAGTGCTTATTCTAAAAGAAATAGGTAGAGTTCCTAGGATTTATCGTTAGTACCGAAGGCGTATCGATAGATAGGAGTAGGATAGACGTAATTACCGAGTAGCCGCGTCCTTCTACCCTTACTAAAGTCTAGTCCTTCCTAGGGTTCTACAATTTCTACTATAGGTTTATACCTAACTACTCCCGGATTATTATACCTCTAATAGCCCTCTCTAAGGGAGCAAAGAACGGCCGAAAGCCGGATCTAATGATTCTAATCTAGTAGGGCGTAAGCGAGGAGTAAGCGTTTAAGAGCCTAAAGGATATATTCTATTCGGTATCGCTACTTAGGCACTTTAACCCTATATAGCCCCTATGCCTCGAAACCGATACGTCTACGTTCGTATTAGTAGGAATCCTCTTATAATAGATAGAGGATAGTAACTAGTATCCTATCGCTTTCTAGTCGAGAAAGATAATACCTATAGAGACTAACTACGAGACCTATAACTAGGAGCTACTAGTAGTAGTCGAGTCCTTTAAGTACTAGAGACCGTACTTCGATAGCTCTAAGTATATAGTACGTATACTCGTCGATTACGCGAACCTAAAGGGATTTACGATAGTGAAGTAGTTAGTAGGTAGGTAGGCAAGGTAGGCAACCTTCCTAGCCCTATTCGATTTTACTATTAAATACTAAGTAGGGAAAAGGAATCCTATAGACGCTCCTTCGAGGAGAAGCGACTACGAAGGTAGGACGAAGGCGATAAGTAACCTATTACTAACGCTATAAGCTAAACTCTTAGTCTAGTTAGATCTTTCTAGAGAGGTAGAGCCTATTGCAAAGCGTACTTTTATAATATATATCTCGATATAAGGAGTAGCGAAGATATATACGAAGTATAGTAGCTTCGTATACTACCTAGCTAGAGATACGGCTATAGTAGTTAAGGATAATAGACCCTACTACTAGGTACTAGACCTACTACTTAGTTTTATATATACCCTATAGTAGCTAGAGCCTATAGTAAAGGAGCTATACGAGGCTACTAAAGAGACTAATACTTTCGAGGAGTATTCTATTAGAGAGGATATCCTCTTCTAAGGCGAGGCGATCTATATACCTAAGGACCTCGCGTTAAGAACGTAGGTAATACGTATATACTACGATAATCCCCTTATAGGATATTTCGGCTAAGCTAAGATAGTTAAGCTAATATATAGGAAATATACCTAGCTAGGGTTAGCTTAGGAGGTTTCGGAGTATATCTCTATCTATATAATATACCAAAGGTCGAAGGCGAGGCGCCATCGCTTATATAGCGAGTTAGCTACGCTACTAATGCCTACTAGGCTATAGTAAGAGCTAATAATAGACTTTATTACCGATCTACCGCTAAGCAAGCTCGGTATCTACGTCTATACTACGATACTCGTAATAGTCGATCGCTATACGAAGATAAGCCTCTTTATGCCTACTATAAAGAAGTACATAGTAGTAGAGCTAGTAGATATCTTTCAAAGAGAGGTAGTCTAAAGGTTTAGAGTCCTAGCTAGAATAGTTAGTAATAGAGGATCTCTATTTATTAGTTAGTTTTAGAGCGATTTTTACTACGAGACGTATATAAAGCGTAAGCTTAGTATAGCGTTCTATCCGTAGACTAACGGGTAGACTAAACGTACTAACTAGACGCTAGAATAGTACCTAAGATATTATTGTTCTAATAACTAGGTAGACTAGGCGTCTTAGTTCTCGTAGGTAGAATTCGCGTATAATAATAGTATATATCCTATACTACGCATAAGCCCCTTCTATATACTATATAGATATAATCCGGATATAGCTCCTATATTATTACCTATAGCTCGGGACGAGCTATCTAAAGGAAGGGTACTAGTAGTAATCGATGCTATAGAAAGACTACGAAAAGCGTACGAGATGCTTACGTAGCGCTAGAAGACTATAGCGGAATACTAAGCTAAGTACTATAATACTAACTATAAGGCTTAGAAGTATAGTATTAGTAACCTAGTACTATTATTATCTAAGAATATTAGACTAGATCTACTAAAGAAGAAGCTTAGCTTAAAGTATCTCGGCCTATTTCGTATTATCGACGTAGTAGGAGTATAGGCGTATCGCTTAGCGCTATCTACTAGTACGAGAATCTATAATGTTTTCTATATATCCCTACTCGAGCTATAGAAAGGGCGCGAGGGCGAGGGGTATATAGTTAGTATACTAGTCGTAGAGAATACGAATAAGTAGCGTATAGAAGAAATCGTAAAGAAGAAGGTATAGAAGGGAGAGACTTACTACCTTGTTAGGTAGGTAGGCTAGCTAGAAGAATATAACACTTAGGAACTAGTAGAATATATAGAAGACTTAGTAGCGCTTAACGTATTTAAGGCGTAAGCGAGACGTAGTCGGAGAATATAAGAATAAGATAAGATAGGGTTAATAGATATATACTCGTTTCGCTATTAATATAGGTATTTAGCCTAGCTTAGAATAAAGGGAATTATACGTTCGCGACGCTTACGCGCCGTAGGCGTATAACCTACTAACTAGCTCTAAGGAGCTAGTTACTCTCGTAACCCTCTAGGGCCTCTACCTCCTTAGATATAGATAGAAAGCCTATAGTAGTATCGACTACTACTATAGCTATATGTGTCCCCTTTAGGGCGAGGTTCTATCGCGGTTAGTATATACTTAATAGGCGATAGGGATATAAGGGAGATACGTACTTAGCGTCTAATCTCTACTAGACTAGAAAGGTTAATATTAATATACTCTAGGATAGCTACTAGGTCTAGACCGTTAGTAGTCGCTAGCGTAATACCTACGCTATAGTTGCGCTTAAGAGGCGTACTATTACTAGTAATCTTGTTCTTGTTACGGTAGTAGCTATTTAGAGACTTCTTAACCTCTAGAAAAGCTAGGTAGTTAGTAGACGTAACGCGTACGAAAAGGAAGCGATACGTATAGTCGGCGTACACGTCTAGGCGCTAGTTAATCTTATCGAGATCTAGCTATACTTAGGCGAGGTCCCTAGAATACTTAGAGTTAGTAATATCGTAAGTATCGCGCTTAGCGTAAGCTATATATATACTAGAGTAGCGCGACGAGGTATAGTACTATAACTAGCTTATAGGGATAGTACCCCTTAGTATATCTCTAGTACTTCTTCTTAGTAGTAGGATACATATTACTACCTAAGTATATATCGTTTAGATCCTCTATAACGAGTTAGTTACGAGACGCGTATATAGAGCGCGTAGGGATTATTCTTACTATTAGTAGTTATATACTAGAAATATCTACTATAGCCCTCTATATTAGGCCTAAAGCGCTTACTAGTAGTAATAGGGGTAGTAGGACTAGCGGCGCTACGCTTGCGTAACGCTACCGGAGTACTAGTAGGATCTATACTAAGAGTAGTATAAAAATTGTTAGTTAGAGTATAAGAGGAGCTTGCGTAGAGCTAGCGAGGTACTAGCGCGATACTAGTAGAAAGCTTAGAAATAGGGGAAGTTTTTAGGTAGACTACAAATACTACTTATATATAGGCTATCTAGTTACTAATAACAATAATTAATATATTCTTAGGAATACGCTAGACCTACTTAGTAACGCTACTAGTAGGAAATATAAAAATTCTACTATATAGTAATAAAGAGTTTTCGCGTAGTAACTAGCTATATAAAGTAGTAACGTATACGAAGCGTATTCGAAGCGCTAAAGGCGTAAGGGAATATATAGATAGGATAGCTTAACGAGGAGTTAGGTTTGTCTATAGCTAGGGATAGCTATACTAGGAGAAAGGGGATAATTGTAAGGACCTCGATAAGGTAAGGTCTCTTACTAAGCCCTAAGTATACTAAGCGGTACGCGCTAGGGGTATACGCTAGACGTACGTAACTCGTATAGCCTTTTTAACCTAGCGCTCGGCGCAATCCTTTTAGGAGGCACTTGTTAGTTCTACTACCTACTATGTTATCGGTTAGGCGGGTGTTCTATACGTTGCTATATACCTAGCCCCTAATAGAGCGTTAGAAGGAGAGGCCTTTCTAGTAGTCTTAAAAGTATAGTTAATCTAGATCTTATCCTTTCCTTCTTAATAAAATTCAAGGATAGCGTCGATAGCTATAGCGTAGTCGTTTATAGACCTAAAAGACTATATAAAATACTAGTTTTTAGCTACCTTCGCTATAGAGGTAATAATAAATCTATTATCGATAAATAGGCCCTTCTTTATAGCTTTATCGACTACCTACTATAACGCGTTACTACTATATTAAATCGAGCTACTAGTATAATCGTAGTTCGTAGACGCGACTTGTTACTTTCTAGTTAATAGCTACTAGGCTTGTTTATATACTAACTCGTTACGAGAGTTATAAGAAGCTATCTCGATATCGTCCTCGTCTATTAACTATCTATTAACAAAGCGCTACTTAATACTACCTAGAGATAGGGAAGTAGCTACTACTAGCGTCGTTAAGTCGATCGTAGACTTCTTAACTTCTTCTCTATTATTAACTATAGTTAGTATATCTTCTAGGTCTACTTCTATCGACTTCGTTATATTAAATATATACGCATTATCGAACCTCTCCTACGCCGCTATCTTCTTCTTTATTGCCTTCTTCTTCGCTAGACTCTTATACTACTCGATAGTCTCCTTATATACTAGTAAGTCCTTTAATATAGCCTTCTTTATACGTAGTCTTTAACCTTCTAGTAGTATAGTAATACCCTTCTTTAGCGGCTCGATAGTACCCTTCTTTAGTAGCATTTTAGCTCTATAGTCGATATAGAGGCGTAAGAGACTAGTAGTAGCTACTATATAGGCTAATTTAGGCGGAAGAACGACGATAAGGGCTATAAAAGTAGTATAATGGGATAATAAGGTCTACATAGAGGAGTCTCCTAGTTAAAAAGTATAGAGGGTTCTCCGCACGTGCTGCACGTGCCCTAGAATTAGGTTGTCGCAACCGGATCGAAAAACTCAGTAATGGCTAGTTCCCCGAATGTTGGCAAGACCGTGTACTTGACACATGCCCCATCTGTGGCACGCCGAGCTGCGCTTCGAAGCTATCGAACAAGATGAGAGTCAACACGGCAGCGGCGCTCTCGCGTGTTAAAAAGAGGAAGGCATCAAGTCATAGGGAAGACTCAAGCGAAAGCGACACAGGAGATAGCATAGGCCTTGGCATCACTCTAATACTATGGTTCACGCCGACAAACGAAACACAGCGAGAACGAGTGTATCTGACAGGACTGATCGAGAAGCTTTTCAAGAGCAACGATAATGTGCATGCTCTCCACTGCAGAGCCCACTACTGCACGACGTAGAGAAGCGATCAACATAAGTGAACAGCGAGGATTGAAATATCCTGTGCTCCCTATTGCGAAAAGGCTGATCCCTTTGCTGCACACCGCAAACGACATTTCCATGTCCTCACGCTTGTGCTCACGCTTGTCCTCGCGCTTGTCCTGAGGCATGTCCCTAGGCGTGTCCTCAGGCGTGTCCTTGAGCATGTCCTCAGTCCGGTCCTCGTCATGGTACTCAAGGCCGTATATATTTCACAGCTCATGCCCTCTCCTTTCGACCTACTCAATCCAACGTCACCGACTCCAAGTATCGAAGAGACTCCTCGTCGCAAGATTTCTCAAGCTTTCAATTTCAAGCTGAGGTCAAGTTAACAATCTCCATACCATCCCAGACAAAAGAACCAACATCAACAAGGTTCAAGCTCTCTTCATCCACAAATTACCAGCAGCATTTTCCATGCTCAGAGGCAACGCCACAGACATGGCCGATACAATGTCCGCTCTGTACGAGCAAATTGACAACGCCGAGACACCCTGGGAAGTCCTTGGCATCCAAAGCTACTTCGTGACAAAAGCCGAGTTCCGAGCCACTTACAGATCTCTGGCTCTACGTCTCCATCCAGACAAAGCACAAGACGAGGACCTCCGAGAGCGGCACACGCAACTTTTCCAGAGCATCCAATCGGCTTACGAGGTGTGCCTCATTGAACTCACTCATGGCAAGGACAGCATTCCTGAGTCTGAGCCAGCAGCCTTGCCAGAATCTTGGGAATCACTTCATGCTCGAAACGTTGCCAACAGAGAAGCGTTGAAAGGCGCGAGAGCAGAAGCGCTGAAGGCCGTACAGTCCGAAAGGGAGGCGGAAGCTCGATATGAAGCTCGGTTCAAGGCCAAAGGGGAGGTCATTGCGCGCAACAAGGATGAACGTAAAGCCGAGAAGGAGGAGCATGCCAGAGAATCGAGAGTTCCAAAGGAAAGGCGTGAATGCAATTTGAAGGACAGCAGGACTTACTCCGAAGTACTGTCAGATGCTTGCAACAAGAAGCAAGCCAGAGACTCCGCCAGATTCGCTACCTGCCAAGAAGTGCAGGATGCAACCGAAGAACAGGAACATGACGCTCTTCGTCGCACGGAACGAAAAGGTGACAACCTCTTTCACGATGTGCAAACGGTACCCAAGCAGGACATCGCATCTCGCTGGAATCGAAGCCTGATTTGCGGCGGTGGCCGGCGAGCTGTCTGTGTTGCTCTGTCATACCTTGAAGAACGTGAGAACTGTGCTGCCGCGAGGTCGCTCAGGCGCCAGCAGGAACTCATCGGTGCCGGGGAAAGTGAATACACCGCGTTCATCCAAGCTGAGTCTGAGGCTGAGGAGAAAACGGATCGGGAGCTCGAGAAGATGGACCGACAGGGTATCGAGGGAATTTGGTGGGATTATGAGGAGGATGGTAGCCTACCTCCTTATCAGCTGTCTCTTTTTGACTTCATTCCTGCTGGTCTGCTCGAATACTACGACCAATAGGTGCAGGCTCGGGCCGTGATGTGGTGAAAGGTGTTAGAGGATAGGTTGGAAATGGAGACAGAATGCATGGACGATAACAGGATTGATGAACCAGAGGAAGGTAGATTGAAGCATCACATGAGATTCCAAGAGGCGGTGTGGGTGCTATGTCGACAGGCCCTTATTGCGCGGTCTGAACTCGGGACTTTGTTGGAGACTACAAATCAGCTTAGCATAAAAAAATGTCAAAAACATCTAACTATTCATGTCACTTCTCAACTCCTCTGAACAGGCCTCCTCAACCCAGCCTCCTCAAGCAACGGCAAAACTTCATCCCTGAAATACGGAAACTCCTTGATGTAATCCACAAAAGCAATCGCACCACCGTCAAAACCTGCCTTCTCGACGTTATATAACTCACCAGCGACTTGTCTCGGAGTTCCAATAATCGTGTGAGAACCATAAATCGACCCAAATTTCTTCCTCAAACCTTCCAAAACATCGCGCGGGAATGTATTAGCATCAGCAATCAGACCCTCTACGATAAATTCCGCAGCGGCAGAATCGAGGTGGTTTTCGCCGTAGTACTTGAAGAAATCTTTTGCTTCTTCTTCAGTGGGACGGCAGATGATCATAATCGGAGTGAGAAGTCCGCCATTTCGTCCTTCGACTTTGGCTTTCGCTTTGAGATCTGCGACTTCAGGTTCAGATTTCTTGAGATCGCTGGCAACCGTGAAAAGGAGATCTGCATTTCTGATCGCGAAAGCTTTACCTTCTCCCGAACCTCCTGCGTTGACTATCGTAGGTTTCCGATTTGGGAGTGGTTCGGTAAGGACATCTTTAAGCTGCCAGTATTTCCCGTTATGATTGAAGGGCTTGCTGTTCGACCATGCGGAATTTACTATGTCGAACCATTCTTGAGAGTATCTGTATCTTTCATCGTGAGGTGGCATGTGGATGCCTAGAGCTTCATATTCGGGTTCATTTCAACCTGCGACGATATTGAGACCGATTCGGCTGTTGCTGATTTGATCTATTGTGGCAAGTTGTTTTGCTGCTACGATTGGTTTGTGGAAACCGGTGTGCATTGTGGTTAGGATGTGAATGCTTTTTGGTATGGCGAGGAGACCAGCGCGCCATGTTACTGCTTCGAGAACGTTGCCATGGAAGTTTGTTTCGCCTCCGAAGCCGACCCAGCGAGCCTGGATAGTAAGGAGTCAGTGCGACATTGACTGCCTTCAGTATGAGGATCTCGTACCACCGGAAGCATGAAATCGAGTCCTGCTTCATCTGCAAGCTTGGCAGCCTTGACATTGTTCTCACAAGAGTTGACCCATCGTTCTGGAATTGTAGTCGCACATAGACCACTCGAGCAGTTAGTGCTGAAGAAGCCAAGGAGGAATTGATCCCTTTCCAGCAGCGCCATTGTGCTTGTGATGTTAGCTCACAAGTCGAAGTACAAGTCTGTCAGTATGAAATTGGTGATGAACAAAGGCGGAAAGTTGTTAATATGTCGATTGAAATGTCGAGC
The DNA here is from genome assembly GCA_001578225.1 of Pseudocercospora musae. Classification (NCBI taxonomy): domain Eukaryota; kingdom Fungi; phylum Ascomycota; class Dothideomycetes; order Mycosphaerellales; family Mycosphaerellaceae; genus Pseudocercospora; species Pseudocercospora musae. The sequence continues at coordinate 23,479 of LFZO01000299.1, read as the reverse complement.
GAAGAAGACTCTTAAAGCAACAGATAATCAAGATTTCCCTTGAACAGCTAGTTCAGCTCGGGACATCGAGGGTCATAACAGCCTTTTCTCGCGTTCCTTCGTGCATGTGCTGAGACGGCACGGCTGGGCTACCCTAATGGACTGCGAGTTGCCCTGCTGCGAGGTCCAACCTAGGGAGACCGGGTTCCCAAAGTGAGGTCCCTGAGCTGCATCGCCAGTATATGCACTAATAGAGGTCATGTAAAGCCCATGGCCTTGCAAAATAACGGTGGTTTGGAGAGAATTGCTTCGCCGTTCCCAAGACCAGGCTTCTCTAAGCCATTATAGTCGCCACGAGCGTACCCGAGAGCCGCAATGATTCTGGAGTTGCGTCTTTGCTCCACGGTCGAGTGTACCCTGATACCGAGTCTGTATTGCAAACTCAGTGCATGGCGGGTCCGGCGCGGTCTCGTCATTCGCAGAAGGGGAGGGCCATAGTGGTTGATTCCTGAATAATCGATTCTGGACCCTCAAATCAAATCAGTGAATATTCAATTCAGAATATTCAAGTGAATACTCAGAATTAGTATATAAAAGGGTAAAAAGAATGAATATTTTACTAGTTTAGATGGTTAGTTGGATTCTAGTAGTAGTTTGAATAGTAGATTAGATAATAGGTATTCAATTCAAGTAGTAATTAATAGAAAGATTGTTCATTTCTTAAGGGATGTAATCCCTTCTATAAAAGTCGTGGTTTATCATTTTATGGACCATAGTAGGGGGGGGGTCGGATTAAAGATAAGAAAGAGCTAGAATTCGTATACTTACATAGGATATACGTACGCCGTAGTATATCCGGCTAAATATAAGTATTCATGAATATTCAGGACTACTATAATCAATCATGAATATTCTGAATATGAATATTCAGTTGAATATGCAATTCAAGAATCAACCACTATGGGGAGGGCAGGGCATGCATTGCATTGCATTGCATCGTAGAGGTCCAACTCCGGCGGGTCGGGCATAGCAAAGCTTGGGCTGGGCTATAAGCTCAGTGGAGATGTAAAGTGGACTTCGATCAACGGAAGAGAAGATTAGCAGCAGAAGGAAGCCGTGGTAGCGTGGGTAGGCGATGTTGGCAATCTTGGCAAGGCAAGAATCCTGCCTTACCCGCACTGCTATCTCGGGAGACCAGACTAGAAATCAGTGATCGTGTTAAATGTATAGGAAGTCACGTGTGTGGCTAGTGTGTGGCTTGACACGAATCACTGATTTCTAGTCTAGGCCGGTTCTGTCGACTTAGATTATGTAAACTGAACTCTTGATGTTTTAACTAAATGTAAGGCTATAGCCTTTGCTTAGGCATTAGATAGAAATAAAAATTGCTTAATAGATATATTAAGTAATTATCTAGTGACAAGACGTAGCCGATTTTGAAAAAAGGGTCTAGTTATTGCGCATTCTTGTCGCGAAAATTTCTATTCGAATTCATGATTATGCAGGCTCTGCAAAATCTGACAGAACCGGATCAGACTAGAAACAAAGACTGCGGTGTGGCTGTGCAGTCACGTGTTTCTGGTCTGAGTAGGAGATAGCCCGCACTGCATCCGAGCTTGAGCGATCTCTGAGGCTTCCTGGCCACAAAGACTTCTTGCAAATTTCATTGACCAACACACTGCGATCTAGAGGCGCCTACTGGGCTCGAGACACCACGCGTTCTCCAGATGGCGACAAAATATAAGCATTCCAGCACGTCATTGGAGTCCTAGGATCTATTGTTCAAGTCAAGTCGCAACTGCCTATGTTTTCAAGAGCAGTATCTCTCCACGGACGGGCTAGTCTCTACGAATGCTTGTGATCGATCTTGATAAGTGACTGTCTACTGGCTACCGGATGATAGAGATGCCGGAAGCAGGTGTAATCTGGCGGAGACCGACGTGTTTTCTCGATCTTCCTGGCGAGATCCGCAACGAGATCTACTCCTATTTCATCGCCCACGGTTATGTCGATATAGCGAGGATACCTTCGATATCTGAGCTGTCCTCCCTGCAAGATCACCCCTTGACCGAGATCCATCCACAAATTTCTCTGGAGTGGAGGCGACTGTCTATCCAATCTGCTATCTTCCTGATACACCATGGCTCAGCTGGAATCTTTCAGGGCGCAGGACCGCACAAAGTCCTGACGAAGCACGATGGAGGCAGCGCGTGGGTGAGATGGTTTGGGAATCTGAAGGAAGATGAGTCATTGTGGCTTCGAAGAATTGTTTTCTACATGCCAGCGCTGGTTCTTAAAGTCGGCATTAACGATGAGGGCCAGGTCAACGACTTTCAATTGAGACTGACGAAGAAAAAGTTTGAGGAGGTACAGTGGAGTGGAGTGGTGCCGAAGTACAGAATTATTGACGAGCGGGAAGCAGATCGAAAGCTGAGCGAAGGATTTGAGAAACTATCGAGGAGGAGCCAGTACGCCAGAACTTGGACACGAAAGCAGCTGATCGAGGCTGTCTTCTGGACTGTTGTTGAGATGCAAATTTGGATAGATCCAGGTTACGTTCAGAGATAGCTCTGGATAATAGGCTCGTCGCCAGTGACAACCTTTCCTACAGGCGACCATGAATCCGTATTGGCTGATGAGCTGATGAGCTCATCTCCGCATCGTGTGCTCTGGAAACACCGAATACCTCGTGACCGCATTCCGTTAGCATTTGAGAGGTGTGTCTCATATTTGCCACCTGTCACATTCTGCAAAGCCACTCGGGCATGTGAAGGCCAAGCAAAAGATGCGGCTGCCTCGCACAGAGCAAGGCCATCGTTATCGCCTGGAGTCTCGTAGGTGTTTTCGCGAACAGTGTCGAAGAGTCTGGCCGGAAGCGGAAGAAATCGTGGCGCAGGCACGACCCGTGCACGTGGCAGTGGCGTTGATGGCATCGCTGCCCCGCTATCGTCATCGCTTCGATTGAGCATGGGGCAATTTCCTTGGTTGAACGCAGAAGTCACGCAGCAAAGGCAGAAACAGCGCTCCAAGACATAAAACCTTCCAGGCACACCTGTTCCTGTTGACCACACGCTCTCTCCCATTTCAATCCACAGCTTTGACACCATCGAACCAATTGCACACACCGAATAACAATCATGTCCAACAGCGTCCACGTCAAGGGCATTAGCTCGCAGACCTCTGAGAAGGAGGTGCGAGACTTCTTCAGCTTTTGGTATGTATCCCTCCCAGCAAGTCGAGCTGTCTGCAGAGATCACTTCAGCAGCAGGCTGTGCTCTGCGCGGCTCAGCTCGTTTTGGCGCTGTCGGAACGCCCCACGCCACGAGATAACCTGTCCCCGAACACAGCGTGCTAACACCTTCCCCATAGCGGCAAGATCCAGGACCTCTCCGTATCGGCCGACGATGCATCCACCCAGTCTGCCACTGTAACCTTCGAGAAAGAGACTGCAGCTAAGACCGCTCTCTTGCTTGACAACACCCAGCTCGGCCCAGCTCAGGTGCACGTCACCGCTGGCCAGGCGTCCGCTGTATCAGGCGAGAAGGGTACCAGCCATGAGGGCGAGGATATCCAGCAAGAAGACAAGCCACGCGCTCGTGTTGCTGCAGAGATGCTTGCACACGGCTACAACTTGAGCGACCAGGTCATCCAACGTGCCCTCGCTCTCGACCAGCAGCACGGCATTTCCTCCCGCTTCACCACCGCTCTCACCAACATCGACGCCAAGTACAAGGTGACCGACAAGGCTAAGGCCACTGACACCCAGTACGGTATCTCCGCCAAGGCCAACCAAGGCTGGCTCGGCCTGAACTCATATTTCGAGAAGGCGCTGGGCACCCCAACCGGACAGAAGTTGCGTGCATTCTACGAGCAGGGTCAGAAGCAGGTTCTCGATGTCCACAACGAGGCCAAGCACCTTGCCGCTCTCAAGGCCGGAAAGGAGCCAAACCACCCAGTCCCAGGCAGCGAGGGCCGCACAGAGTGCGCTTGTTCCGCCAATTCCGGCAAGTGCTCATGTGCTCCGGGCAAGTGCGCTTGCTCTAGCTGCGGCAAGAATCCAGATGCCCCACCCACGACTAAGGTCACTCCAGAGCAGGCCGAGATGGAGAAGGTCACCGTGGCCGGCCAGGAAAAGACGAAGTGCAACTGTGCTGGCGCTGAGGGTAAATGCCCGTGTGAGCCAGGCAAGTGTGCCTGTGCTGGGTGCCCAAAGTCATCCTAGGCGACGGACTATGACCAAAGGTGCCAGAGGTGCCAAAAGTGCCAAAAATGCCACAACTGGCAACATGTATAATTAGAAGAGCGAAAGATTCCAAGGTTACGATGTTACGATAGGGTGGCTTCTGCAGAGAAAATAGCAGCTAGGCATTTGCGAGAACCAGTTCACTTCCAGCGTATCGACATATGGATCCGAGTACCTTCTCTCACGGTGTGCCAGCCTTGCGACTCATTCGAGATACCGACGCGCTGAGCTTTTTTAAAAGTGAAAGTGGTCGGTATCTGGAACCAATAGCCACATAGTGTAGGTGACAGAATGCAAGTTGCGGAACGACTTGCTAATATACAGCCATCAACGTCACACATAGCGCCATCACAGTCCTCGCTCTAGACCTGTTCCTGGAAAAACTTGCTCAATTGCAGCAAAATTGGTAGCCAGATTACCTTAGCAACTTTCAGCCAGTAAACCTGTCTATGAATGGTTAGGAGCTGACAGACTTCGAATTAGGGAATATCTGAATCGGATAGCGATAGCATTCGGCCTCGAAGAAGCAATTTCTATATTGTTAATATCGAATCTAAGGAGGACGTAAAGTCGAGCCGGGAAGTGTCGGAGGAGATGGACCCTTGTCGATGCTGACCCCAAAGCAGAAGGGAAGGCGAGTCCAAGCGTCACGATTCCATGTCGCGACAGGCCGGCTACATTTTCTTTGCCATTCACTTAACACACATATACATACACTTCAAAATACTTGCTGGATTCATCGTCAGTATCATAGTAAAGATGGGCTGGTTTTGGGCAGACATGACACCAGCAGCACCGCAGGCCCCTCATCCTCTGCCTTCGCGATCAGATGCGCAACCACCGCCATCATGTCCTATGCACAGTAAAATGCCTTCTAAGACTCCTACGCCTCCGCCAGCGACAAGTAATCGACCCAGCACATGTCCGATCAAGCACGATAATGCTCCAGCCACACCAGCACAACCAAAAGATACGCCCTCATACATCTCCAAGCTCAATCCACTGAACTACATGCCGGAGCTGGCCAACAAGCGAGAGCATGGTGAGCAGAAAATTAACCTGCCGCTCGACAGAGAAGCCTCAACTATACCGCGTGGCGATGGGCAGGGCAACTGGGAATATCCTTCTCCACAACAGATGTACAATGCTATGTTGCGGAAAGGCTACACAGATACCCCGGCCGAGCACGTGGAGAGTATGGTCGCGGTACACAACTTCCTGAACGAGGGCGCATGGGAGGAGATCCGGGCCTGGGAACATCGCTTCAGTCAGGGATTGGGCAAGGGCTGGGAGTATTGTGCTAGAGGAGAAGAGAACTATCCCCAGATGGCACTGCGAGATGAACTGCGGCGGCGCAAAGGAGAGGAGGTGGCAGAACCGAAGCTTTTGAGATTCGAAGGAAGGCCGGACGAAATGACGCCAAAGGCCAAGATGCTGAGCTTCATGGCATGGTTATACCCAAGTCAATTCCCCGACAACCCGCCTTTTGATCGACACGACTGGTATGTAGAGAGGAGTGGACCGAATGGACAAAAGCAGGAGAGGCGATATGTGATAGATTACTACAGGTGAGTTTAGATGATGCATGAAATGGTACGCTGGACGGCATGCTCATTCTCGACAGTGGCCCACCAGAGCCGACGGGCGAACCAGTGTTCTATCTAGACGTACGACCAGCAGTCGACGGACCTACAGCTGCCTGCGAGAGAATGCTTCGATGGGGCGGCGATGTCTGGTGGCGGGCCAGCGGCGGTGTTGTAAAAGAAGAGCTCGCGAAGCAGAAGAAGTAAGCATGCCAATATAGAGGGGGGGAAGGTGTATTACAAGATGTGGTGCGTTGCTTGTAAATAATTGTTTTGTAGAGAGCGCGGAGTCTGGCGTTTGGGTTTGCATTTTCGCGGGCGATGAGAGCTACGGCACGGTCAAAGGAGACTCGACTCTATCTGTACATATAATACATGGCGCAAGTGGCATCGGAAGCGTAGCGCAGGCGCACTTCACGGCACAATGAAGCACGGTTTATGACCTCTCGGCCATCCGGCTTGCCGGCATGACTTGGACACGTACTTCAGCCGCAAAGACTGAGGTGCATCCTGCAAGACATCACACATGCAATACCTTGGATCGGTAAACGCTGGAGTTCGCAGAATTTGGTTGACAGAGCAAATGATTTGCTGAGCTTCTGAAGCTGGAGTGTGTCACCAGACTTCTCCAGCCGAGCGCTTACCGGGATCTTTAGGAACATCCGTCACGCTACCCTGCCTATAAGATTTCACATGTCAGACATCTACGACTGCAGCTGACTGGATGGGGGAGTGGGTCTGGATCGAGCGTGTGATGCATGCACATATGTATAAGACGTCGTTGCCGCTTCTGTGGAAGGCCTGTGAGTATGGCCACCATGTCGAATTCGCGGCTTCATCACCAATTCATGGATCGAGAGACGAGAATGAGTCGCGGCACCACCAAAATGTCCAATTCGGAACTACATCCCAATTTCATGGACAGAGAGCCTAATCCTGTGAAAGAGTTTGCGCCGCCTCCTACGTGTCGATGCGGAAATTTGTTCTGCTTTGGAGGTCGATTGTGTGAAGCCCACGAGCATGGCGTGTACAGACATTCAAGGTCGTGGCTAGTACCTGTAAAAGAGAAGGCCAACATTGGAAGGCTCAGAGTCAAAAGCAAGCGTACAGTTTGAAAGCCACCTGGCTTTAAGGCAACGCTCGAAAGTCTCGCGCTGTTAAACAAAGCTCTCAGGTCTACCGAGATGGCTCTGGACTGATTCATACGGCTTGATCATATTGAAACCTGCCATCGGTCTAGTAAATCTGCAAACTCCAACATCGGCCACCACGATCAAGAAGTTCCATTGTTTCGTCATTTTCGCAAACGGAATGGAAGTCACTATGCTTCTCTCAATGTCGATAGAGACACGCGGCCGGAGGATTTCGAGCCACTCTCTTCCAAAGCGCAGTCCACGGAAGCCAACGCCTGCTCTGCTGCACTGCAAGTTATCAAAATCCTGGGGATGATTCTGCTCGCCCTTCCACTTCGCAAGATCGTGCGGACCAAACGAGTCAGCAAGTCGTGGCGTGACACTGTCGAAGGATCGACCAATATAGCAAGAGCGCTATTCCTTGCACCTTTGAGTGGCTGTGTAGCGCGATACCAATACAAAGACCAAATGGCAATGCATAGAATGGCAATGCATAGAATGGCAATACATGTACTGGCAATGCATAGACTGGCAATACATAGACTGGCAATACATACTGTAATGAAGCTGATGGGTCCCGTGGGAATTACTGCAGCAAATCTCGTGCCTGACATGTTCCCGGATGTCGGCAGATGGATACATCCAACGTTCGAGAGTTTGAGAAGACGATTTTCGTCATGAACCCACTGCTGAACCCTTCCTTCGCAACGTCCGAACGAGCAGAGAGGACCTCATGGTCATGGAGCTTAATCCAGATCAATGTACCCTGAAGAGAAATGATCTGGAAGCAATATTAGGACCCAACTGGAGAGCTGCGCTCCTCGTACGACCTGCTCGCTCTTCCCGCAGTGTTTTTCTTTGCTCTTGTCTTCCACGAGGAGATTTTGCAGAAACATCTTAGGTTCAGCCAGCAGGCTATTGCGGCGACTTCTGGGTCGAAAGTGATCGAGAGTCTTGTCGGGAAACGAACTGGCAGGTCGGGAGAATGTCAAACTCCTCGGCGGACTCTCGTACGAGGATTTCACGGGTGTTGATGTGCTCGCGTTGTGAAGGGCCTCATCTTTCTGATTCTTTCATCCGGTCGCCACCAGGCCCCGAAGCCGAATGGAAGCTCGTGATGAGGAAGCTCAAGCCCACGTCGACGTCGCATCAGGTCCTGCCAAGACCGAGATACGAATGTATAGTCTATCGACTAGTGCTGGGGCTTCGTATTCTATTTTTCGCCCTTTCCAATGTAGAACATATGAGCCCAATGTCTTCTCAACCGCGAACAATCTTGTAAATCGTCCGCTCAGTCTCGTACTCCAACAATGCAATCGTTATGGCGGCTCCTGAGTCTTCTGGGTGTCATCTGCGGCTCAGCGCAGGCTTCGCCCACAGCCTTCTCTCAGCCGAAGAAGAAGGATGTTTATGAGGAAGGACAAAGCGTCAAAACCACAATAGCTTTTCGACAGCCTGGACTTCAAGATGCTGAAGCACTCCTAGCACAGATCTCTGACCCCGCATCGCCCATGTTCGGGCAGTACTTGGACGCTTCTACCATTGTCCGTACAGGCCTCCGTAGAATATGATATTCCGTCGCAGGCTCTAATTCCACCACAGGAGAACATATTCACCCCAAGCGATCAGTCTCGGCAGCAAGTCATCGGCTGGCTGCGGGACTCTGGCATCCCTCTTTTCGAGCTCCAGCTCCAGAAAGATCGAGCTCTCCTGCACTTTCGTACCTTTGGCGATGCACTGTACGAGCAGCTTGGTCTGGAGCCGAGACATGAAGCTACTCATCATACCGAATACGAAGTGCCGCGTCGACTGCGCGAGCATGTTGAATTCATCAAGAGCGAGACGCATTCGACAGTACTTGAGCGAAGAGCATCGCCTGCATCCAGCGCAACCTCCCCTCCTTACACCATTTCAGTATCAACCTCGTTGAAGAATTGCAGTGAAAGTTGGACGCCTTCATGCATCCGTCGTGCGTATCTCCCCAAGTCCACTGCGCATTGCATGCTGACCGCAGGCCCAGAACTGTACGGCATTCCACTCAGCCACAAACCAGCACCCAACAACTCCCTCGGAGTTCTCGGCGAACAAGACATCTACAACCAAACAGATCTAGATCAGTTTTTCGCTGGCTACGCTCAGTTCATCCCAAAAGGCACTCACCCAAAGATTGACGATGTCAACGGCGGTCTCAATATCTCGGAGTACATAGACGGCGAGGAGTCTCTGGATCTGCAGATGGCATACCCTATTGCATATCCGCAGAACTTGACTGTCTTTCAGATGCCTTACGCTAGCGCCGGTGGTATGGGTAACGACTTCCTAGACGCTGTTGATGGCTCGTACTGCACATATGATGGAGGAGATGACAAGGAGAACGATCCACAGTACCCTCAATTCCAAGGCTTCCAAGGTCCGGCGATGTGTGGGACTTACAACATCACAAACGTAGTGTCCATCTCGTTTGCAAAGGACGAGACTGAAGTACCGCGACACTACCTAGAGCGACAATGCCACGAGTGGATGAAACTAGCCCTCCGAGGTGTGACCGTCGTAGTCGCAGCTGGCGATCGAGGCGTCTCCGGAAATTTCGCCTGCGCTGTCAACCCCGTCAACAACTCCGCCTCGGCATTCGGTCCACTATTCCCCAGCTCATGTCCTTACGTGACAACCGTAGGCGCCACACAAGTAAACTTCACAAATGATGGCCAGCAGAACGAAGTTCCCGTCGACGACAAACCTCATAACTTCTGGTCTGGAGGAGGTTTCAGCAATATCCACGGCCGACCATCTTTTCAAGCTCGAGCCGTAGCTCAATACCTAGCAAAACACGATCCGCACTATCCTCCCGGCACATTCAACGCTTCTGGCAGAGCTTACCCTGACGTTGCACTTATCGGCGCAAATGTCACGATTGTGGACAAAGGGAAAGTCGTGGTTAGTGGTGGGACCAGTGGTGCCGCACCACTTTTCGCTGCTATGATCAGTAGGATTAATGATGAGAGGTTGTTGTGTGGGAAGAAGGCGATTGGCTTTTTGAATCAGATACTTTATCAGCATCCGGAGGTTTTCAATGATGTGAGTTGGAAGATGAGCTGTGTCAAGTTTTGATGTGATGCTGACTTGGGACAGATTACTGAAGGTAGTAATCCTGGCTGTGAAACCAATGGTTTCCAAGCTGCGAAGGGTTGGGATCCTGTTTCGGGACTGGGATCTCCTAACTTTCCTAAGCTCAGAAGTCTACTGGTTGGTCTCCCGTGAGCTTGATCAGGTCGCCAGAAAGGAAGCGATGACACGCTTGACACCTCTCTACATAAGCAGCATGATCTTTCACGGGAAAGAAATTCACGGGAAAGAAACAGCAATGCGGAGCACTGGCATGGGAACGCCGAGCGCGTACGCCGCCTGTATGCCATTGGAGGCCTGCTTCGACGAAAGAACAAGGATATCCGACACCACTCAGGTTCACCAGAGTACGGCGTCGCTCATGGCACATGCAGCACGGTTTGTCCAGCCATTCTGGCAGAGCTGTGCCGATGTGAGAACCATTGTCCCAGCACCTAGGAAGTCTTTCTGGGTTGCCACTCCATCTCTTTTGCATTTCACGGTAGCACCCACGGCGAATCTGTAACCACGTACTCAGGGGAATCTGTAACCACGTACTCAGTCTCCCTAGGGGAGCCATCCAGATTAGACGAAGCTCATCGCTCGAGCGATTTCAAGCATATCGCTCTGTATCCTGGCACATATCCTGCTACCCAAGGAGAATCTGTTCAATAACGGCGTGTCAATATCGTGTGGGCATCAACTACACCGCCCATAATGACGCCTTTCTCTTTGACGATCTTGAGAAAGTCCAGATGCAAAGCTGGAGTACCAGGCGGCGATCAGCGTATGCAGGGAAACGAGTTTGCTTTCAGAACGTGAGATCTGTATCCTGCAAGCTGCACAGCCATTGTCATATGCTCCTGGAGAGTCCTATCCCTACTGAGCAGAGCAGCTTCAGCCCAATCATTTCAGGACACTTTGACGATATTTCAGGTGGATGTGTTGGGCTCGCTGCAGCAGAGGTACTCGGCACGCCTCAAATCATTCGCAAGAGGCCACGGGGCATCTGATATATATTTTCACAAAAGCGACACTGTTTGTAATTGGGCTGCTTTGAGTCCAGATTACAATGGCCATCAGCTGAGAAGAGTTCAAGAGGCTTCGAAAACCGTATCGCATACTACCTATGCTGCAGCTGGTGTAGACTCGAGAAATTGGGGTGTTTGCTCTAGCTGTTACTCCACTTTTCTACACAAAGTGAGACACTCCAGCAACTTCGAGCTAGGTCTCCATCCTTCTTGTCAACCCACATCATTCAACATCTCGGACGGTCGCTACACACCACTCACTCCGCATCGCGAACTATGGCTCCAATGTATGCCGCCTGCCATGCCGCCCTCAGCACCGCCGAGCTCCTCGAGTCAATACTGTTACAAGTTCGCGTCAAGCATATCCTTCTCGTCCAGCGCGTCAGCAAGCAATGGCGAAACACCATTATCGGCTCACTACAGCTCCAGCGCGCCCTCTTTCTAAAACCACTGAATCGGGACCATGATCGCGTCGACACAAAGGACAGAAAATGCGACGAAGGTGTAACTCAAGGTCCTCACATAATCATCAACCCACTCCTACGCTTCATCGGACGGACAAGGCGCTGGGGAAACGACCCAGTCGACGTCCGCTTCGATTTAAAAATCCTGGTTTCCCTGGACTGATTGAGAAGCATACCAAGGGATCATGGAGACGCATGCTTTTCGTGCAGCCAGCCATTCGCAAATTGAGACTTACCTGCATATTCAATTACTGCAAACGGCAGTGCGTTGTTAGCAACGATGACGGAGTTTCCGTGCAGGATATAGTCTGGGTAGTTCAGTGGCATGCCGACAGGTATCGATGTGGCCATTCGCCTGGCCCTCCGTTGCAGCATCTTGGCATTTATGAAACGGAGGAGGGTTATTTTGTGGAGTTTACGGAGCATCCAACTGCTGCATTGGCTCTGGCTGAGATTGAGAATGTGGAAGGATGAGGGCTGCGAGTTGGGAGCATGAGAATGTCAGGTGAACTTGAGAAAGGAAGACCCAGGAACGAAGCATACAAAATCTGACCAGCATTCGGAGGACTCGTTCGGAATGTATGGCTGCGTCCTGCAGATCGAAGCAGCGGTTGGCACGTTGCAGACAGTAGTCCGGACTCGAGCATCGAGCGCAGAGCGCGCGTACTACTACTTAAGTCGTAGCCTTTCTCTTCGAAGTCGTTAGGATCTAGCTACTGCCTTATTTCCCAGAGATTCCCCGGAACCTGGCTAAAGATTGTACCGAATTCGTGGGCATGGAATATTACGAGAGTGACTGCTTGGCATCAGACCTAATGCTCGTTGACCCATTCAACTTGACCGAAGCAATGCTCCGAGCATCATCAATACTCCTGCGCCAACAAGTTCGCCACTTAGACCTCTCGCTTTCCAAACTTATCCCATCCAACCTCCACCCGTCCCTGCACACACCCCCAAAACTCCTCCACAATTTTTCGTTTGCCCTCTCCACCCCTAACAGCCATATACCTCCTCTGATCCACCTCCGGCTCCCAATCAGCCTCATGACAACCCACCACAATCCCACCAGCCTCCTCGACAATCACCCAACCCGCACACACATCCCAAGCCCAACATCCACTTTCCCAATAAACATCCAAATGCCCAGCCGCCACAGCACAGAGATTCAATTCCGCAGAACCTAAACTCCGAATTCCATGAACCATAGCGCCTCCATCATTCTTACTAGCACAGAGCTTCGCGAAAGTATTGACTTTGACGGAGTAGTCATTACCTTCGCGGTCGGAGCCCCATTCCACCGCTACCAGACAGTGGGAGAGATCTTGCATTGGTTCAGGTTCCCGCAAGGGAAGCCTCTTCTGCTGCTTCCCTCCATCCACCGTAAGGAAGCTTCCTTTCCCTTTGATACCAGTATACAATTCCTTGGTAAAAGGGTTGTAGATAACACCAACGACGGGTTTTCGATCAATTGCCAAACCTAGCGAGACAGCAACATAAGGATGTCCATGGAAGAAATTCGTGGTTCCATCGATCGGGTCGACAATAAATGTAGGGTTTGAAGTGAGTTTGTCACCTGGTTGGTAGGTTTCTTCACCCATGAATCTATAACACACAAAAAAAAGGGAAAGATTAGGGTTTGTTGGAGGGCAGGGAGAGAGAGATATGATGCTTACTCGAAATCTGGGAATCTAGACTTCAGTTTCGCAGAGACCATTTTTTCCACGGCTTGGTCAGTTTCTGTGACGAGGTCTGCAGAGTTCTGGACAGAGACTTGTTAGCTATATTGTCACAGGTGGTGGATTCTTGTTCTTTAATACCTTTTTCGTGCCATGTCCTGTCACCGCTGGTTTGGCGGAAGTGATCATTTCGCCGGCTTGGTATGCCACTTCGATGAGAAAGTCGTGGACTTCCTGCAGATTGACCGCACTCATCTCGACAGTATTCTGAGTGCTATTTTGTAGTTGTTATGCGGTGGGAGGCTCGCAAGTTTGGGAGAGCGACCTGTTGAGAAGTGAGGTGAAGTCCACCAATGATGTCAAACGCCGAAGTTTGCCGATGCGATGCGAGGCTTCAATGAAAGGCGAGGGAAGAGCGACCAGCAATACTAAGACATGCTTTTTGCATCAGATCGACTTCTCCTATAGATGACAATGTTCAAATCACACACAGAAGCACTCCTCCAGCAGAATCGAAGTTTTGAGTCCAGGGTATATTCAAAAATACAGTGATTACTCCCCACCCAGGCATCATTGCATTCATATCATCATAGCAGTCGTTTCCTCTTGAATGAATCCGGTCCTCCTTCATCTTCGCCTTCTCGCTCGGCTGTGTCTGCAGGATTCAGCAGGGAGTGCACGTTTGATGCCATACTGCTTCTGCGGCTTGGTGCCCCGGGCGTCTCGAGGCCTTTGAAAGGAAATCTCGCGCCGGGCAGCTGCCAGCCTGCGTCATTGGGGTTCGCGTAGCTGGGCGTGAAGCTTGTCGTAAAGCTAGGGGGATGGTTGTCATGCGGTCCTGGAGAAGGCTGTCGTGATCCGGAGTTCGACACGCCTGGCAGCTGGTAGCTGGCAAGAGTGTCACGAATCTGCTGATCACCGGGATTGGCGGCAGTTCGTGGCGAAGAAGGCCAGGCGCCAGATGACTGACCCGATGCATATGGTGACGTGCCTTGTTGATACTGCGGCGGAGGTGGCTGGTTGCCCTCCCATGCTTGTGACAGCCGAATGTCGGCAGAGGTGTGGCGTCGAGGGAGACTCGATGGCGGAGATGTCATTGTGGCGAGAGGATGCTGTTGAGGCGCTGGAGGTGGAGGAGGTGGTGGTTGTGCGTAAGATGGTCGAGAAGACGAAGGCGAGTATGCGCCATTTCCTCCACTTCCGATGGAGCCATATCGGCGAGGCGATACTTGAAGGTAAGATGGAACAGGTGCGCGTACTCCTGGAGGTCGAGGAAGTCCTTGCAGGGAAGGTCGACGAGATTCATCAAATGGTCGCTGGCAAGGCGACATGGGCACAGCTGGCTCCATAGGATTGTTGTTTGGCTGGAAGAAGGACTGTTTGTGTGGGAATAACGATTCGTGCGGTTGTGCCTGGGGAGGTTCTGCGTTCCGCAATTGCTCGAGGTGTTGCCTGATATCTTGTCGCATGGCAAAAACGTCTCTGTGGACCGGGTTGTCAGGATCTGGCACTACCGTGAGAAGGTGCGACGTAATCTCATTGCTCCAGTGGTGGCATCTGGCAAGTCCGTCAAGAAGCGTCTGATACTTGGTTGAGACATCTGCGTAGGCTTCTTCGGTCCGAGATAACTTAGCATAGACATCTTGAAAGTTCCACTCCAGCATCTGTAAACGTGCCTCAACTGGATCCGGCATCTGCTCGAGAGGTGTTCCAGGCGGCTGAGGTGTTGGCATTTTGGGTGCGCTTGAGAACGAGTCGCGATGGATAAGTGCATGTCTGCTAGCTCGACGTTTGATCTCCCTCAGCCCGACAAGATCGCCGCGCTTGAAATTGCCAGCACCATGCTTGAATTCCCAAAGTGGTGAATCTGGCGATCCGGTGTGGAAGACGTCGCTGACTGGGCAATGTGTCAGAAATGGCTGCAGTAGCGAGGATGCTTGCCCTTACCTTTGTGAAACCCATACATATTCAATTGCCTAACAAAGGAGGATATATTCGTATGCTTGAAATATTGTCTGCCAAGATTTAGCACCCGGAAAGGCGACGACGTCTGCTGTTCACTGGACTCACGCCAAGACTTTCGAGAATTCCGAGGAAGGAGACATGACGAAGCTCTCGTTCGTTTGTGACCATGATATGAGGTGTTGGATGCTTTGATCTTCTAGCATGCTGGCAAGAGGTTAGTAGCTACGCAAGGCTGGCTGTGGAGGAAGGAGCGCCTCACTTGTATAGCTTGTGTATAAATGCGGTTTGGACTACTTTTGGCTGCTGCGCCGCCGCTGCAGCTCCGACGGGGTGCGAGGCGCCTCCATTAGAAGGAGATGTCGTTCGCTGCTCGTTCTGTCCATGTTGCTGCTGCTGTTCCCCTTGCCTATCTCCATTCGGGCTGCTCAATGGCGGGCCCATCGGCGCGTGTTGCGACTGACTTGTGTCCATTGGCTCTCCGCCGCCTGCCACTGATGCGGATGGAAGTATAGGGATGATCTTGGGAATGGGTGGGTTGTAGGCTCGATGCTCGCCCGCGAATGGATCTCTCCTCAATGGTTCTTGGACCGATGCCATTGGACGATGTCGGCAACGCCAGAGGGGACGTCTGCGCGTCTGGCAGTGTGTAGCTTAGCTGAAACGATGCGATTCTACACAGAACGGCAAGGCAAGGCGGTAGAAGCTGGTGCGCGTCCGTTACGATACGCGACTCCACCTCTGCACTCCTGCCCTGCTTTTTCCACGGGCTGGTATCCGGACTCGGCCCCCTCAGGCCTTCTCCATCTTCGCCGCCGCCCTATGTCCTGTTTTCTTGTGGTCGAACGTGTATAAATGGTGATGGTTCAGCCTTGCAATTGCCGGAAAGGTGCAGTGTGCAGCATGCAGCAGTGCCGACGGCCTTCGAGCTAGGTTCTATGTCGCTTCATGTACGGAGCTTCTATCTCCTTCCTCAGGCCCTGGCCAGGGATCACGATGCGGGGAGTGCGAGTTGAATGCTGAGTCTTGGCCGCGACGAGTGAATGGAGCGCGCAGACTGTGCGGCGCGTGATCGGCGCGATGTTCTATGGCGTTAACGATGAGATGGGTGTGTTTTGGGCAGAGACGGGCAGCAGGACTCGGGCGCGCGAGGCATCTCTGAGATAACAAGTGCTCTGTAGGAAGGACGCCAGAAGCCAGAAGCCAGAAGCCAGAAGCCAGAAGCCAGAAGCCAGAAGCCAGCAGCCAGACGGAGAGCTGACACCCATGTCCGCGAGAAAGGATCGGCATGACATGGCATGGCATGGCACAGGGCTTCCATACAGTACTTCCCCAAGTTCCTTTCAGGGGCCATATGGCGTTCTCCTAGAATCACCTACCCTTCCATATCATGCGAGTCATTCACTTATCATAGCACTCGGAGTGGGTCTCAAACACATGTTCGTCGTTGTCCGTTCCATCCTTCACGCACCTCCCGCCTCGTGGCTTGCAGCTGCATACAGTATGTTCTGTGTAGCACCGCTTCCAGACGCTGCGGCACCGCTCGAGAGATACCGTAGAACTGCTGTCATCAATCTGGCTTCGAATGGGGAGAAAGGTTGTGTTTCATGTTGTGCTCACAGCAGAATAGGTCTTGAACACATGTGCTCTCTGTCATATCTTGCCGTATCTGGATGCATATCTACAGCACTATGGCCACAGAAGAGGCAAAGGACTCTCTTCTGGTATTTGGTTGAGCGGCATCTTTGTCATCTACGGTACTCACGAAACAACACTTCTTAAGCAAGTGCACTTACCACTAGCAATTCTCGCGATCGAGCCAAGACATTTCAGCATCAAGACACGCGAGAAGGCGTGTTTTATGTTGTGCTCAGTTCGAAGCAGGTCGTGAGCACATTGTGCACCATCTCAACTTCCGTCTTCAGATGGATCAGACACCCAGCGCTATGGTTAAGGTCCAGAACGTTGTTGCGCCAGTGTTTGGACCTACAAAGTCAAAACGTTCATCTCAAATATCAGGACTATGCTCATGCTGTCTAGCTTATGACCGTCTTCAAGCTGGAATACCGGCTGAAACTTTTCGTTCCTGTGCGACTTTCAATCCGAGCGACTCGTTAGCGCGGCGCTCAAAACCAGAAAGACAAGACATCCGGAGCTGCAAAATGTCCTTCGCATGACATGATCGTCAAACGTCGGCGAAACTACTTATTGGCATGATTCCCACTCGAGCTGTTACTTCGGTAGCTCGGCCGGTGCATAGCTCGTCTTCGAGGACGGAACGACATGTCTATACTCGAGTCTTCGCATCGAAGGCCAATATCGCACGACCGGCATCGTAATCGGTTCCAGATCGAAAACAAGGGCCTTGTGATGTTCGAGATGGAAGTCAGATCTATCGTCGGACCCTTGACTCATATCCTCAAGCTCAATCTTTCAAGGTTGGAGCTATATTGACGATGGCGCTCGCGAGCTTTCTATGCATCCTAACTCCGCCTCTCGAAGGAGCAGAAAGAGCCGTTGGGATCTGCAATAACTGCTACGCTCAACGATTAGCTCTCCATGAGCTTGTCCAAAATCTTTGCTCCTCTGACTGTACCAGGAGCAACGAGCATACACCTCCTTATTTCAAGACAGCTTTCAGAACGCCATAGACCTGCGGCGTGGAACAAACACGAACATTCGAACGCCAGAACTCCAGCAACTAATCAAGTACAAGCAGTCGGTGCTGACAGCCTGACACGTACAACTTTGTCCTGGTCGAGAATCAAGATCTGAGCTGGAAGCTTCTTGAAGATCCGGCATAACTACCCGCGTGCGGTCAAATGGGCATGGACCACCAGGTAGGCACAGCCAGCATGCTAATAATCGAACTCATCCTTGATCCTGGACCACGTGAAGGATGACTGAGCACTCAATAGGGAAAGTGCAATGCACGACAAAGTATAACAAATTTCCGAACGCTCTCGTATGCTCGGATGGGTACGAAACTTCATTAGGAGATTGGTTAAATAACGAAAGCACACGATGCAGTTATACAGAACAGAGAATTGCGTTCCCGAGCGGTGTTATATATCATAAGAAGAGGAGAGGCGTCTCGTCACTATTTCTCTCCTCATTCACCAGAAAGACATCAATCAGATCACACCCCCACAGTGGGCCTCCTCTCCGGCCCCATCTCTCCAATCCTAGCCGCACCTTCAGAACGAGACGACATCTCCGTAGCGAACCTTCTCACGAACCGCGACTGCAGAAACACCGTAGGCAAGAAACATCGAAAATGTCTCCATAACACATATTGCCAGGTCATCGAACGACCAAGTCACAATCTTGACTTCTTCGAATGATTTGTGTGGTTTCTGCACCGAGGTAAAGCGAACCCACACACTTGTACATTCTCTATAATTACACCCACCGCCGTTCTCTCGGGCCCCCCGACTTCCGAATTATAAAAACTCCGACTTTTTAAGTCTAGCAAAATTTCAACAAAACTTCAACGTTTAGAAGATAAATGTCGTTCGTATATCTTCTACGATATAGATAGACTATCGATAAAATAGTAAGGATTATAGTAATAAGTATATAGTAGCTTATTTCGCTAGCACGGATATAGGATCGCGAGTTATGACTACTAGAAGTAAGGATAATAGTTTAGGAGAGAGAAAGAGGTAAGGCGGAAAGAAAGGAGAGAAATAAAAGAGCTAGAGTAGTTTATAGCGGATAGTATTAAGGAGTTAATAAAATAGAAGGTTACGCTTTATAAGGGAAAGTAGGGGCGAGCCTAAGACGGGAGGGAAGTGTAATAAGAAGCAGACGAAGAGAAGGCGCGGAGGTACCTATATTAGAAGGGGACGAGAGGAAAGGAAGCCAAAAAAATGTTAGTACTTGCGAGATCACTCGAGGCAAAATATCAGGACGGATCATAAGATCTAAGGTTTCTTTTCCCTCATTCAATTTTCCATCTTACTCAAAAAAAAAAACAGCATGCATGTGGTGGTATCATTCAATTCTTTCAAAACAACAAAACCCACCCACACCGTCATTCTAGTCCTCCAATGGCAGACTCGTCGTCTTAGTACATATCCATGTAGACGCATACATATTGACCCGATCCGTACACGTCCCCCTCGGTATCCTCGCCGCAACCCTCTTCGTAGAAAACCCACATTCCTCAAATACCCTCATATACCAAGGATCCAGACCCGAACTCCTTATGAGCACTCTCCCACCAAGCTTCAGCGCTCGATTAACAGCTTTGCATTGTGCCGGTGCTTCGGGGCCTCCGGGCGTGAACCAATCCATACTGTCCATGAGAACGGCGATTGTGAGGGCTTCGGGTTGCATTCGTGCGAAGACTTCGGCAAGTTCGTCGGTGTGGATGCGGATGTTGTCGAGAGGGGAGCCTTCGGGGGAGGAGAGTTTTGTGTGAGATTTCGGGGAGAGGTAGGTAGGGTGGGAGCGTTTGGTGTAGTGGCCTGTTGGAACGATTGGTGTCAATTGATGCTTTCTGATTCTGGACGCTTGACTCACCTTGCAAGCAAAGCAGATAATAGTGATTGTCTTCGCTTAACAGTGTTTCCCTGGCGACAGGATCCAGAGTCTGGACGCCATAGTTCCAGATTGCTTGGCCGCTCTTCAATGGTCCTACGGCGCCTGGCTCGCCTTGAGAACCGCTCTTGTGCTCATTCCCTTTTTCGGCTTCAACACCATCACCTTGGTATGCCAGTTCTCGCTTGAAGTCCTCTTCAATCATGGTTCTCTGCTCACCTGGAACACCGAGAGCTTTCCAGAGGAATCGCTCGGATCCTACCACGAAATACGCGAGCAGCTGCGAAAGCAGGACTCTTCGTACACGCTTATTCCAGATCTCGCGTTGTTCGGCGAGCGTCTCGACTTCGCAGAGCTTTCGCATGTCGTTTCTGATACCGAGAAGCGAGCCGAGCCAGCTGACAAGTTGGAGAGCGTGGCGACTGCCGCCTGTAAAGTAGAGTCCTTTGCCCTTGGGGTTGAACGTGGTGGGACCGGCATGGAGCCAGTAGTCGAATGCCTGGGAAGAAAGGTGAGGGGAGAGATGGTTGAGAAGGAGCTGGTGAAAGTTCTCGTGTTTGCCTTCTCCAAACAGTTTCCAGAAATCGGCGTAGTCGAGACCACGATATGCTGCGACCTTGAGCTCGAGAAGATGATTCTGGGTTGGGTTGAGATCGACCGCATGGATTCGCTTGGGCCGTTCAGTAGCATATGCAAGGATGTTATCGCCCGCAGATGTGATGGCAAGGATTACGTCCTCAGAGGTGATTTTGAGCAGGCGAGAATCAACGCGAGAGTCTTCCCATGTGAAAGCATAGATGTACTCTTCGTTAAATTGGCGGTGCTTAGGTAGAGTGTCGTCATAGTAGATTCGGGTCTTGTTGTTCTGGTAGTATGCTGCAGGAAGCGGAAGACTGGCCGCGAGATTCACGACTGCGGTATCGTAGGCCTTGCTTCTGCGATCGGTGCTGGAAGAACGGCGTTTCGTGAGACCACGTGCGTGGATGTCGAGAGCAGTGATAAATGGGCTTTCAGTCACGTCGGCATCCACGGCTGCAACCTGCTCAAGTGGGTTGATGTGGCTCCTGGTGCATCCAACGAAGATGTAGTACGGAATGCGGAAACCGAGAAGGTGACATCTGCGGTTGGTGCTGATAATTGTGCCAAATTTATACTCAATGTAGTCGCGGCGAGCAGACTCCAAGTTGACACGATCAAGCTCGAACCAGGTCCTCCAGAAGACTCGCGAGATCCACATGCAGTGCCTGTCAATGCTGCCACCAGTGTAGTTTCGGCCGGCAAATTCGACTTTGTTCTGGACGTAGAAATCAATCACGCCAACAATGCCGTTCGGTGCCAAGAGATTGGCAACGTTGTCAATGGCCGGGTGGAATTCGGGAATCATGCTCAGACTGTAAGACATGGTCAAGACGTCCGCTCCAACGCTGTCACGCGCATCAGTATCGTAGGCAGAGCGTCCAATACTGAAGTCTCGTTTCTCGTCCTCAATTCCTGCCTCGTAATCTGACAAGCGGAAGACTCGGGCGTCCTCGCAGATGACGTGGACATTCTTCCAGCCCAATCTCTGGAATCTCTGGCGGGCGATCTCGCACAATGATGGGCTCAGATCGACCAGGTACACAGCATGGAAGAAGTTTGGGACATGCACGTGCTGACCCATCTGCTCAATGTTCCAGCCGGTTCCTCCTCCGACATCCACCCAGATAGGCTTCTTTGAGATCTGATTTGTGTCACGCCTGTGCTTGACTTGGGCAGCTACAAGCGCAAGCATGTCTTCTCTTCCTTGCAGGAGCTTGGAGCGGGTGGCATCGTAGATGGAGGCTTGGGACTTGTAGAAGCTCTCGAGAGCATCTTGCTGGTTTCCACTGCCGTCGCCGGTATGAGGCTTGAGGAAACACGTATAGGCGAAGCGAAGTAGGTAGTCGACGCTGGTGACTGCTTTCTTCAAAACTGTGACTTCGGTGAATGCAAACAAGAACCATGATGCCACGAAGACCAGTCCGCAGATTGACGCCAGTGAAAGTTGATGCTTGGGATCAGCCAGCCATTCTTGGGCTGGGCCAAGAATGGAAGCCATGGTTGGTAGGTAGCTGGGCGAGTGTTGAGCTCGCGTGGCAAAGGAGATGAGGCACGAGGGAGGAAGAAATCGAGCACGAGAGGCGGGAAGAACAAGGAAAGGGAGGAAGAAAAGACGTCAGGAGCGCAGGGCCAGGTGGAAGGGTATGGTCGGCAATAATGACACGCCGCCATCTACGCTCGTGAGAGCGGTCTAAGGATGCTGCACTATGCTGGTCGCTTGCGATGGCCTGGCAAGCTCTGCAGGCTCTGCTGATCTCGATTCTCAATGGTTGCGGGCACCTTCGCCTTCTCTGCTACGCCGAATCAGCCAAGTGTCAATGGGCTATACCTGTGATACCTACCTATACGTATGCAATGGCGCCGAGTGGAACAATTCCATTGACCCCACGATGGTCTATTGTACACGGGTGCCGGCTGCCCCGCGACTACATACAGTAGAATATTCTACACTGCTTGCAGCCTATCAGAAGTGCACATGTCGGCTGCCGTCGCCAGGGAACAAAATTTTGAGAGAGCTGCAGCTGCAGCACGATGCAGCACGATGCAGGGTCGGAACTTGGGTATGAAGCTATCTCGGGAGACCAGAGCGAGAATGTAGCGATTTTATAATCATTCTAGTGCATTAGTAATAAACAAATGAATAAGTTTAAGGTTTGACTTTACGGACCGCTCTCGCGGCTAGAAACTAAGCTACTATAGGATTAGAGAGAAACTCTATATAGCTAAGTACAAAATCGAACTAATTATAGTATAGAATAATTAAATCGCTATTCTTATCTAGGCCGGTTCTAGTAGGTTTTTAGGCTTTTATATAAATATTTAGTAGGGAGTATCTTCTATCTACGATATTACTACTTAAATACTAAAATCCTATAGTAAAAGTTATACTCTATATCGGATTCGAGTCTAGCTATATACTCCTTTTTTTTCTAAGATTATCTAATATCGAAATCGGGCCTAAATATATTATCGTTATTACTAACGCGTCCTTCTAGGTAGCTATCGCGTAGTATATCCTTAAGTTTACTTTCCTCTCCTCTACTAAGCTCTATATATCTTTAGTATACTTCTATAGTAAAGGCTAGCGCTTCTATATAGTCTCTCTAGTCCTACTAAAGTAGTTCTAACCTCTTATCGCTTATATCTAACGAGTAATCGGAATCCAACTCCTTAGATAACGAGCTAAGTAACTTTTTAGATAATAAGCGACTTATAGAGTAGCTTAATCGTAGTAGCGTAAACGAGAGTAGTAGATCTAATTAAGACTATAGTAGAAAAAGAAGGTATCGTTAGGAAAGGGCGAAATACTATAAGGTTATATCGAAAATCTAAGAGAATAACCTTACTATAGTAAAGGTTATTCGGTATTAGGCTAGTAATCTATAGAAGAGTTTATATACGCGGCGGCTTAGTAAGCTATCTATATTACTTAATACCGAGTTAAAAAGGCATTAGGCTATCTACCTTAGTAGTAGTAAGGAGAGTAGGATTATTCGCGATCTAGATCGCTTAATTAGGAAGAGTCTATATAGGAAGTAGCGGAATACTATAGTCGATAGTCCTACTATAGATCCCTAGGATAGCGCTATAGTATAGGTAGATATAGGTATAGAGATAGTATTAAGTAATATATTCGATAACGATTTCTCGATTAAGAACTTTAAGAATACTTATATAGTTAT